>BSBM01002676.1:0-41492 GCA_027924585.1 Larix kaempferi
AATAAATCTACCCAACTCCCCTCCAATTCTCCCTACCCATAACCAACCCCTTCACCCCACTCTCTCTATCCTACTCCTCGTACCCCTAAACTTCTCTCTATCTCTCTAAATATCTCTCCTAAACCCCTTCCCTATACAAATTACACCCCCATCTATCTCTCTATCTCTTATGATCCCCCACTTACCATTGAACACCACCCCTCTCTCTCAAACCCAACTAGCTTCCTCTCTTTCTCTCACCCCTCCTACCCTTAACACTTCCTAACAACCTATATAACTATCTCACCACCCTCCCTCTCCCCTTATCTCCAACAACCCCTCCACCTCTCTCTCTCACATCTCTTCCACCTAACCCATATTAACCCTTTCTCTCACTGTCTCTCTCCCCTACTCATCCACCTAAACCTAAATCCAACCCCTCCCTCTCTGCTCCACCCCCATAACACCCCCGTCTCTTTAACTCTCACTACCCCTAGACTTCAATTATCTATCCCTAACCCCCCTCCTACTTTCACTACCAATAATAACCCCTTAAACACCCCCTCTCTCTTTATTCTACTCCCCTAACTCCTAACCCTCTCTCTCTTTTTCTCTCTCCATCCCCCGTAATTCCCCATCTCTCTCTATCTCTTTCTCTCTCCCACTTCTACTCCATAACCCTTACTAATGCCCTTTATCACTGTCCCTCCCCCATATTCCTCCATATACACCTAACCAATACATCTCTCTCTCCATAATTGTTGATAGCAATTAGTAGTAGGGATATGTCTACACTAATTAGCTCTCTTACTATGAAGTTGGTGAGATTCAATGACATAAATACATGCAATACTCATTCATCCTTTTGATATTTCTAAGTAATTTTCAAGAAAATATAAGGGATGAAGAGAGTATAATACCTCTTGAAGCTATCCACTTGAAGAAGATCCTATTGCTTAAGCATCCATGGCCTTTAGGCCTCCATTTGCAATAGTTTGCTAGGTTCTTACCTCTTGCTTCTATCTCTAAGAACTTGAAAAACTTTGCAAAACTTGAAATGTATCTAAGAAACTTGATTTCAAAGCTAGATCTAAAACCTGAATTCAAACACAAATTTGGAGGGAAAATGAATTGCATCATATTGAATTGAGGAAAAGAAATACCTACAACCTTGTTGCTTGAGGTGAATCCTTCCCCCTTTGCTTTGACCCAACCTTCTCCATCCTTGACTTTGATCCTTCAAGAGCTTTGTTGAAGATGAGCTTTCCAACCTTGAAATCCTTCAAGCATGCCTTTACTCAAACTTTTTGTCTCTTACCATGCCCCAAACTCATTTCTTTTATAGCATTGAGAAATGGGAATTCATGATTCAACTTTCAATGTGGGACAGTAACTTTTCTTAGTTTTTGAATATTTTCATTCAAAACCAACTTTTCGATTATTTTCAGGCTTTTGACATTAATTTCCAGGAGTTTTAGGACAACTAATACACCTTTGATGTATTCTTTCCACTCTAGGAGTTGTAGAAGCTGGTTTTTGGCCCTTTGAGTGGTCTTAGACTTGGCCTCTTTAAGGAAAGCTTTGTCTTCACAAACTTATTCCTTTGTGGAAGCGGTGGTCAGATGAGAGATTGAAGCTCTCAATTATTCCAAATTTATTGTATTCATGTTGCGGGCGAATGGTAAAATGTGGTTTTATCTTCAGTTGTTAAGGGTGTTAATTTGGTTGTTAACATATGCCCCCTAATGTGTGAGGTTCAAAGCGGATCTAAGGGTCAAAATACACTATTTTTTATATTGATACTCTTCATATTGATCTACTCTTTATTGATCAAAGAAAGGATGAAAAAGGCTTAGCTCATGAGTGCAAGACTCAGGAGAACACCTACAAGTCAAACATAGCAATTTATCAAATATACAATATCTTCCTTAGGCAAGCATACCCATGCTTAGTAGTAAAAAATCATGGGCATGAACAATACACAATGGATCCATGTCAAAAGAAATTTTTTTAGAAGTGTAAACATGCAATTTGGTGAGTGCAAGAACAAGGTCTTCATCGAACTTCTGACATGGTAGTTTAATCTTGCGCAGCTCGGGCAGTGCATCAATGAGTGATACAACTATTTTTCCCAAGGTCTTCAATACAAACCAATGATAGTATGAGTTTATATCATGTGAATAAACGAACTGATGTAGAGCATAGTAAAACACCATATGATTACCGGTAATTGATGTATACCATTAATAGATGCGAAGAGACCCACTGATAATGATGATGGACTCTAAGGTACTGAGTACAAACTAGCAAGTGTGAAAATACATTATGAAGTCAAACACTTGTAGAATCAAATAATCAGGGGTCATTGATGTATACCCACTACCATTTGCGAGGAAACTTGCCACTAATGACTGCAAGATACAAGGTACTCCTAGGTTTCTAGATCCATTTCCTAGATGATGATTTGGTGTCGATAGGAATAAATCCATCAAAAGGAGGGCATTAATGCATCCCACATTACCAGATACAAAACAAAGATCAATCATTTGGTATAATTTGGTATAAATGCGAGATACAACACTGTATACTGACACAAGGAAGGCCGACATGATTGGTTAGGAATATTTGAGGAATGGATGACACAGATTGAACTTCCCTTGAACACATAACACGATGCATAATGAACATTTGGGAACATAGTACTTGAGTAACCAACCTTAATGAACTCCTCCAATGCCAGATGCATTAATGAAAGCTCCATTAGTGATGGGAAGGATAACCCATCGGTGGAGATATGTTAAAAAACACTAGTACAGTTTCCTAAGGAAAATGTAGATGGTGTACTAACAACAGATACCAAATTATATCCCCTGTTCAAGGGAAACAAGGACTGATTGTTGCCATTTTTCCAGAATGCAATATGATATGATTCAATTCTACCCCTTTCTAGATTTTTGTGTTTTTTACTTTTTATGCCTTTTTCATTTATTAGCTTGAAAAAAGAATAAATAATGCTATAGTACATGGGAGGAAATGAGTGTTTCATGGGAGTACTCGTATTTTTCAAGGGCACGGGTTAGGACAAGGAAAAGATCCATATTGCAAACAAGGACTGAGCTATTTTTGCACACTCTTATAGATGTTTCCTCTATGGGTAGGCTATCTGAAGAGGGATTATGTGTCAACAGACGGTGAAATAATACCATGTAACTGAGTTTATCCAATTTTGTATAATGGATAAGTAGGAATGGGTCAATGAGGTTTACTTCATATTAAGTCTTGTGAAAAATGCCAAAATCATAAATAAGCATAAATCATTGTCTATCTCCAACTACCTGAATCAAATAGTTTGAACTGCCAAAGTCTCCAAGTCCTATGATCAAAACCATTTCACTGCCCAACTGTTTAGTCAAAAACTAGTTCAAATATGCAGTTAATATCTAAAAAGATAGCCAAAATTGAAGAATTATGCATCATCTTATCATTCAAAAGCATACATGTATACATGTATGAATCAAACATAAGTAAAACACTCATTTTTTTACCATATTCCTTCTAGGTGTAGCCGATGGATGAGAGGCAGCATCTCCTTTCAGTATGAATTTCTAGAAGATTTGAACCATTATTCAGTAATCTTCTAGTTGTAGGTGAGTCTTCATGCCGTACCAGGAAATTTGAAACAGTTTCAAATGTTTTTTGAAGTTTCCAAATATTTTCATTGTTTTTATGAAATATTTTGGTTTTTACCTTGAAGAAAAAGAAACAAAAAGAGAAAAGTTTTTACACTATTCTTTTTTATGTGTGCAAATATACTATCCAAAATGTCTAGAAATTCAACACACTTTTTGGTTTATGATGTAAGCTAGTTATTTCAGCTTTTACTTATGTCCTTAAATGATATGTTTAATTAAATTTCCATGAATAATGTAGATGCTTTATTTTTCCAGAATGATGTTAATGACTTAGATGCCAATCAAGTACGTAGTTGGCTAAGGATCAACCAAACTATTTAGACTTATAGGAACACGATTGTATTCAATGAACTCAAATTGAAGTTCTAAAAGATGTACTCGTAGAAACTTTCTAAACAGTATAGGAATTTGTACCTAATACTGACCATTTAACTGAGATACAACTAATTTTGAGTCCATTTTGATGATTATTTTTTGGATTCCAAGGGTAATAGCCTCAACAAGAATCTCAATGATTGCACTATATTATGCAACATTGTTGGTTGCAAATCCAAGAAAAATTCCTCTTGAACTTAATACTTTTTCATTAGTGTGAAAATCACCCATGTGGTGGAAGCAATGTTCCGAGAACTATGCCTGGCACCATCCACATATCCCAAATATGTGAAGGTTTCTTGTGCCATATGCCAAAGTGACAATGCCAAGCAAGATAAGTGTGTGCTTGAAATAACTAAAATACAAAAAATTATACAAACAATACAACATAATACAACAAGTGTTGCGAGGAATCAGTTCCTACGTGAAGTATTTCTTCAGATAGAGACCATTTATGATCTTCGACATAGGTTCCCCATCATAATTAATCAATTCATAAGGTCCCCTTTTTAACACAGTTTGACAACAAGTGGGCCAAACCATTTTGGTACAAATTTCCCTTCTCCCATTTTATCTTGGTCTTGGTCATAAACTAAAACCAAATCACCTTCTGAAAAGACTCGGGGACATGCTGATTTGTCATATTGTGTTTTTAACCCTTTTCTTTTTTTCTTCTACATTTAGAGAAGCTTTCAAGTTTCATCAAGAGAATGAAGATGGATAAGCCTTTCTTATTCTACAGAAGTGTTAGGTAGGAGTTCAACTACTATTTTTAATGATGGGATTTTGCATTCAATCGGAAACTATTGCTTCTTCTCCATAAACCAATTGGAAAGGAGTGAATCTGGTTGCAGTTTTAGCAGTGGTACGGTAATCCCAAAGAGCGGAAAAAAAAATTAATTTCCAGTTAGTTTTGTTCTTATTAATTGTCCTCTGTAACATATTTTTAAAAACCTTGTTAATGGATTCTACTTGTCCATTACATTGAGGGTAATATGGTGAGGAAAACTCTTGTCAGTAAGTTCATCCATAAAGGAATTCCTAAAATGACTTCCATTATCAGTGATAATCTCTTTAGGTACACCAAACCTTACTATCATATGATTGAATAGAAAATATGATGCAGTTTTTGTTATGCGGTTGAATGTAGGAATCGCCTCAACCCACTTGGTGAAGTAATCCACTGCTACTATGATGTAGTGGTGGCCATCAACTGAAGGCGGGTTAATTATGATAAAATCAATGGCCCATTTTGAAAATGGACCCACGGTTACTACAGGGTGTAATGGAGTAGGATGTGCGTGCATTTTTCTTGTGTAGATTTGGCAAGGGTGACACTTTTTGAGAGCATTTATGCAATCTTTAAAGATTGTGAGCCAAAAGTATCCTACATGCAATATTTTCTAGGTAGTTTCCAACCCAAAAAGATGACCGCCACATGCCACGGTATGGAAATCATTCAAAAATTGTCCATCTTCTGCATGTATTAAACAACGTATTAAGACCATGTCTACTCCATGACGTTACAAATTATCCCCTATCATGATGTATCTTCATGCTTGGTGTCGAATGCGACGTCAATCAATGCTAGAAAATTGAGGTTCAATCCTTTGGGTTTGGAGATATGTGATGAATGTTCCATACCAAGGATCCGATGTTGCAATGAGGAATACATGTTCATCTTTCCAGGATTCAATGCATATAGTATCCTCTTTATCACATGGTAGCTCAGAGATTAGTTTTGCAAAGGCCAACGACTTCTTGGCTTTAGCATTTATGAACAAATTACTATCAAGTTTGAATATTTTCCAGCAATGATATGGCGGGACAAAATGTGTTTCATGGGGTTCATTTCAGATACTATGGTTGTTTTTCTTGGAAATACATAATGTCTAACTCTTTGGACAACATGAATGGCTGCAAAGGCCAAATTCTCAACATGGGAATATGTTAAGTTTTCAGAATTTACTTCAATATGATCTAGGATCTTAACTGAGAGAACAACATGTACAGCATATCTACAGCATATCAATCATGGAGACAATAATGCAAGCACACAAGAGACACAAAGATTTACTTGGGGAAAACCATAAAGGTGAAAAACCCCAATAACTTCCTCAGAGATAGATAGAGCAATGATACAACCAAGAGATAGACATAACCTAGCAGCAGATCCTCCTCCTCCATAAGTGCTCCACTCCTCCTTGAGTGCATGAGTGGGAGGCACTCTATTTATACTTGAATTGACTTGCCTTTTTACCTAACTCATGTAGGCTCGAACTTAACCACATAACATAATGCTGACTGGGACGACCCCCAAAAGGGTGGTCTAATAACGCTTTGACCCACATGGCCGACCCCCAATAGGGTGGTCTAATAACCCATCAAGTATAAGTTACGACATTTACAATATAAATGACGACACTTCCGTATAGAGGAATAATAACATCTCTATAGGAATACAATATACATATATGTGAAATACATTCTGAAGCTACATATACATCAACACTCCCTCTTAACTAGGAAGGTATTTCTCAGCACAGTTATTCTAGCACAAGTCATCTTCTCTGGATCATCGTCACTGGATAATTGTCATCAAGTCATTATCATCGTCATTGCTGCTGCTGTCTCAATCAATCTCTGAATCTACTCGTCATAGGAAGTTCTACAGAGCCATTCCTTTTTCATACTAGATGTAGGCCCACCACCTGCAGCTCTTCGTCATGACTGGCCATACTGTGGAATCCTCAGGACTTATTACGTGCGTCACAAAACCTCGAAAGAGAATCTTAGGATATTATGGGTACACAACTCCGACCTATAGGATCTCCCAGGGCGCTATTACATGTGGCCCCACCACAAAACCTCGAAAGAGCATCCCAGGATGTTATGGGTACACAACTCCAACCTTAAGGATCTCCCAGGGCACAAATTACATGTGGTCACCACAAAACCTAGCAAGAGCATCTCAGGATGTTATGGGTACACAACTCCGACCTGAAATCTCCCAGGGCACAAATTACATGTGGTCATGGCAAAACCTCGAAAGAGCATCTCAGGATGTTACGGGTACACAACTCCGACCTGAAATCTCCCAGGGCACAAATTACATGCCATAGGATAAAACCTCGCAAGAGCATCTCAGGATGTTACGGGTACACAACTCCAACCTGAAATCTCCCAGGGCACAAATTACATGTCCTCCCAGAGTAATGTCTCGAAATAGCATCCCAGGCTGTTACGGGTACACAACTCCGACCTATAGGATCTCCCAGACATGCTCATCTGCACAACCTGATCCACAGCCATAGAGTATCAACCTGATACTCACTATACATCATCCTGATGTACTCATGATCATCCTGATCATAATCACTGCAACGTCCTGCTGCATGTCATCTGGAGCAACATCCTGAAGCTCATCATCCATGATCATCCTGATCATCACTGCAACATCCTGTTGCTTGTCATCTGGAGCAACATCCTGAAGCTCATCATCCATGATCATCCTGATCATCACTACAACATCCTGCTGCATGATCCACCTGATCATCAATGCATCTACCTGATACATATCATCATACATGATCCTCCTGATCATACAATGTATCCATCTGATACATGATACATATCACCATACATGATCCACTTGATCATACAATGTATCCACCTAATACATATACAGATACATGGTCCAAGCATCTAACATGATGCATATACAAAATACATACACATGATCCAACTGATCATATCCAGCATCCAACATGATGCATATACAAAATACATACACATGATCCAACTGATCATATCCAAGCATAAACCAGAACATCATCCTGATGCTCATCATCCAGCGCTTACATCCACAGCCAAGTGAAGGATCCTCCTTCCAACATGCTTGGAATTGCTTCAGCAAATGTGTTCATCACTTCTTCCTCGAAGTGTCCTCGATCTGGAGAACGCTAAGCCTCTCTCTGAAGTACTCGAACTTCACCTTGGCTAGTGGCTTCGTCAACACATCTGCAATCTGCTGGTCCGTCACAACATACAGGAGCTTCACAGCTCCTCTCTGCACCATATCCCTGATATAGTGATATTTGATCTCTATGTGTTTCCACCTATCATGAAACACTGGGTTCTCGGACAGCTTCACACAACTCTGGTTATCACAAAAGATACCAGTAGCATCCAACGGGAGATCAAATAACTCAGACAGTAGCTTCCATAGCCATACTGCCTCACAACTAGCTGAACAGGCTGCAACATACTCTGCCTCAGCTGTACTCAATGCTACGCAGAACTGCTTCCTGCTAAACCAAGAGATCGCACCTGATCCCATACTGAAGCAGCACCCATATGTGCTCTCCCTATCTATAGCACTGCCAGCCCAATCTGAATCAACATAACCCTGTAGGTTAAAATTTTGATCCACCTCATACCTGAGCCCATAATCCACTGTACCCTTCAGGTACCTCAGAACATGCTTTACAGCAACCAGGTGAACACTCCTCGGATCCATCAGGAACTGGCTCAATTTGTTCACCGCAAAGCAAATATCTGGTCTCGTGTTCGTCAGGTACATCAAGGACCCAATCATCTGATGATACATAGTGATATCAATTGGCTCAGATGAAGCATCACACTGACACTTCAGGTTCAATGCCATAGGTGTGGCCATAGCTTTGCAGTCCATCATCACGAACCTCTTCAGGATCTCTACTGCATACTTCCCTTGTCCAAGGAAGATTCCATCACTCTGCCACACCTCCATGCCAAAAAAATAAATAGTGCATAATCCCCAAGTTCTTCATCTCGAACTTGGCAGTAAGCTTCCGCTGCATGTCGGCAATCAATCTATCTTCATCTGTAACAAATAGGTTATCCACATACAAAAGTAGTATCACTGGATTGCCTTCCTCAACCTTGTAGTAAAGGTTGGAATCCGCTTTACTCTTGGTAAAGCCCAAACTGGATAGAAAGTTGTCTATCCTACCATACCTAGTTCTGCACACATATATGACTACACCATGCTGTCTTGAAATCCATCTGGTGCATCTTCTATTTCATCACTTTTATATTTCTTAATGCTGCCATCTGCAACGTGCTTGATCTGATAGTTCCATTTGGAAGTCATAACAAACTTCCCTTCACATCTTGGGACTACATCCCAAACATCATTCTTCATGATCGACGGATCATGGCATTCTATTTCTTCATCCCAGATCCTGGGAACTTCAATATCTTCAATAAATATGTTTGTTGCTGGAACAAATGTTGTAGTCCTTTTGTAGGTGAAGATATGCGGTCTTTCCTACAAAACAGGTTAAATTGCATGCTTAGAAACATCTCATAGTTTTCAGAACAAATTCTTACACATAAAGAAATATGTCATACAGTCATGCAATTATCTTAGCCAATGCTTCAATACAACATTCATCCATATCCCGTAACTTTCTAGATGCCTTCCAATCTCTACCAAAACATTGTTAAGAGTGTGCACAACTCCCAACATGTCAGCAAAGAGGTTTCATTCTAGATAAGTAGCAATGGAATGTTGTACAGTGCCATAGGCCACTTACCCATGTATATTAGTACTATACTGTTCATCAATGCAACTATTCTAATATGCATAATACACAACCTAATTCTAGGAACATCAGTATATACATTATTGAACAGTATTATTTAAACAAACAAATATGCAAGAAATGATGATTAAAATACTTATCTTTCTTTGTTCGTTGGGCGGACTCCCTCTGAGTCTTTGCTTCCTTGCAGGAGCTGTTGGAGTCCTAATCTGAAGTAGCTTCTTCTACACCTTTCTGTTGTGGAATGTAGAAAGATGGTCAACTCCCTCTGAATATATGCATCCTTGCAGAAACTACTAAAGTGTGCTCTTTTTCTTTCTTGCAGGAACAACTGGAGTGTGCTCGTTTGCTTTCTTGCAGGAACAACTGGAGTGTGCTCCTTTGCTTTCTTGCAAGAGCAACTGGAGTGTGCTCACTCTTGATCTTTGCTTCCTGAATTACCTGTTCTTGAACTCATATTCATCCTTAGTCCCTATGCATGCTTATTAGTATCATGATTGTGTTATCCTTGTGATTTCATATAAAATCATACATTCATTAGTATACTATTAAAACACAATAATTTCAAGCATGTATAGTCATGATCATTTCAAACAGAATAATAAGTATTAGCATTCAAGGTTTATGTGGGATTCTTATGGTTAGTCAAATCATAAGAAGCATAACATGTCTAAACCTGTAATTACTCAGACCTATGACTCTTCAGGTTAGTTGAATCATCAATCAAGATAAGAGATATAATATGCATAAAACTTGTGATTATTCAAACCTATACCTTCATGATTCTTCTGGTTAGTCATATCATCAATTATGGTAAGAAACATAATATGCATACAACCATGATTATTCAAACTTATGACTTCATGAATAATCATTATCAACAACACAACAGTATAAGATCCTAAACCAAGGTAGGATTCTAGCTTGATATACGAAAAACATACCTGGATTAGCATGCTAGCTAGTTTATGTCTAACATACCCGCATAATGTCTTTTCGTTCTCTTCAGTGACTTGTGCTAGTAACCTGCATGTATCATATGTTAACCATTGCAAAACCAAGTTATACATACCTCGTAAATGGATCTTCTATGAGATCCATGACAATGGATGAATCTTTGTCCTCATGTTATCATGACCATATGTTCTTGGACCAGAACATGATTTGTCTTTCTTGGTGTACCTTTCATGTTAGTAGACAACATAAACCTCATACAACACCATAATGCATTAGTACAATCATAAGTGTCAACACCCTAATCAATGAATATTTTCTATTGTGCATTCATAGTTTTGTTAAGGTGATATGACAAGTCTAAAATCAAGATTGTACTAACCGTAATAACATGAAGACAAACATACCATAAACTTAATCATGAACAAATCTCAAAACATACCTCGATGAGTCATACCTATCGAGATCGCTTGTAATCTTCTTATGTAAGGCCTTAGCCTCATCTCCCTCTGAAACAGGAACTTCTTCACTTATGCAGGTGACCAATCCATCTTCTTCTAGGATTAACCCAATCCACTTGATTTGCAAGAACTGGACCTGGAGCTGGATATGGGTTTGTCAGAGAAACCCCAAAAATTCAAACTTTGAATTTCAAACTTCTGAAAGGATAGAAATATGCGCCTTGATGAGCTGATCAAGCTGGTATATTCAGAATTTGAAAACTGCAAAGTTTCACTCCTCAATTTTTCCTTTGAGACTTTTGGATTCACTGGACGTGACCCTGAACTGGGGTTTGATGAAGCCCACTCTTCTGCCCAATCAAAAGGTTTGATCCAAATCTCTAAGCTTCTATTTTTCTGAGGAGCTTCCAGCCATGGTCACAGATTTCAAAAATTCCCATTTTTACAGAAGCCCTAATTTTCCACTTTTTTTATCAAAGTCCCGAACTAGGGTTTGATCAAGCCCGGCCTTCTGCCCAACCAAAAATTCTAATATTGGTCTCTAAATTTCTATTTTGATGAGTAGCATCCAGTCGTGGTCTCCGATTACAAAAATTCCAACTTTCTCCAAAGCGCTAAATTCCGGAAGCCATGAATGAAGGTACTCAAAAATAATTCTGTTTTGACAGAAATATGTACCTGATTGTTTCTGGTGTAACTCCGAACCTCTTGATCCACAAGGTCTGAAAACGTTTCTTGAGATATCCTAACCTGTTATCTTTCCATCCCAACAGGTCTGACCTCAATTGGATTCTATGAGAGAGAGTTATTCCAAGTGTCGCAACGTGACCTGTTTTGGGATAATACAGAAGAGAGAAATTGTATGGCGTGCCACATGTCACTGTTTGAACTTCGGCCTCTGAAAAAGTTTTTTGAGATAGATCGGCCTGTTATCTTTCCATCCTGATAGGTCTGACCTCAATTGGACTCTCTGAGAGAGAGTTATGCCAAGTGTCACAACGTGACCTGTTTATGGGATAATATAGGAGATCGAACTTGTACATCATTCCACGTGTCACTGGTTCAACTTCGGCCTCTGAAAAATGTTTCTGAGATAGTACTACCTGTCACTTTTTACAAAATTTCATTTGGAGCTTCCTAGCCCAAGTTATGACCTTTTTCCCAAGGTCACCTGAATTTGACTCAGATCTGGAAGAGGCAGAAACCCTATATTGTACAGATCATAAATCACAAATTACAACGAATTAGAGGTTGTCCTTTGGACACAAGGTACCTAGATATTTAATCTTCGACTTGTAAAGATTTCAGATCTGAAACCTTCACCAAAATGGATTTATAGTGAAAGTGCTACGATGACTGGTTTTTACTATATCAAGCCCTAGCATCGTAAGTGCAACAAGTGTCATACATGCCATATCATGCCTTCTTTCAGGATAGCTCTGATACCATGTTAAGTTTTCAGAATTTACTTCAATCTGATCTAGGATCTTAACTGAGAGAACAACATGTACAGCATATCAATCATGGAGACAATAATGCAAGCACACAAGAGACACAAAGATTTACTTGGGGAAAACCATAAAGGTGAAAAACCCCAATAACTTCCTCAGAGATAGATAGAGCAATGATACAACCAAGAGATAGACATAACCTAGCAGCAGATCCTCCTCCTCCATAAGTGTGCCACTCCTCCTTGAGTGCATGAGTGAGAAGTGAGTGAGTAAATAGAGTGCCTCCCGCACTCTATTTATACTTGAATTGACTTGCTTTTTTACCTAACTCATGTAGGCTCGAAATTAACCACATAACATAATGCTGACTGGGACGACCCCCAATATGGTGGTCTAATAACCCTTTGACCCACATGGCCGAGCCCCAATAGGGTGATCTAATAACCCATCAAGTATAAGTTACGACACTTACAATATAAATGACGACACTTCTGTATAGAGGAATAATAACATCTCTATAGGAATACAATATACATATATGTGAAATACATTCCGAAGTTACATATACATCAACAGAATATATGAATTCAGGACCTGCAAGGATCTTATTAAGATAGTAAATAACATATTCTTCTGATGATTTGTCTTCGTGTGCCAATACAATTCATATGGTGGAACTAGATGCTTCCAAATATAGCAAAATGTCTCTACTATAGTTCGGAGGACTAAGTACTGGGGAAGATACCAAAGCTTTCTTTATTGCATCAAATGAATATTGAGCTTGGTGATCCCATATGAATAGTGAATATTTTTTTAGGAGACGCATGAAACCTTTAGCTGGTTCAGAAAAAATTGAGACAAATATTCTCAAGTAGTTGGCGTTCCCTTGACAGATTTGAAGTTGTGTTATTGTTTTTGGGGAAGGCAACTGAAGTATTTCCTAAACATTGAGGGGATCCACCATAATCCCTTTTTTTCATACGACGAACCCAAGTAATATCCTAGATTCCACACAAAACATGCATTTTTGTGGGTTCAACCTAATGTTATATTTGCGACATCGAACGAAGACGGCAAGCAAATGTGCACTATGTTCGACTCTCTTTTTATATTTGGCTTCCAAGTCATAAATATAAACCTTAACGATTTTCTTAATATCATGGAATGCATATGACATGGCTCTTTGAAAAGTAGCCCCGACATTTTTAAGATCGAATGGAATTTTATGATATGAAAAAGTCCCCAAAGGGAATATGAAAGTTCTTTTATGATGATCTTCCTTTTTTATCTAGATTTGGTTGTAACCAGAGAATCCCACCATAAATGGAAATATTTAATTCCTGACACACTTGTCTATAATCTGATCAATGAAGGGTGTGGTATAGTTACCTTTGGGACATGCCAAATTTAGAATATCTGATTAATGAAGGGTGTGGGATAGTTATCTTTGGGATAGGCCAAATTTAGAACCCTAAAGTCAGTATAGACCTGGATAGTTCCTTGCTTTCTATCAATAGGAACATGATTGGATATCCATTCAGTTAAAGAAACAAGATATATGAAGCCATCTTTCAATATTTTTTCGAATTCTACTTTGATGGCAACCGATTTTTTAGGATTGACCAGACGTAGCTTCTGTCACATCATTTTAAAATTATTGTAGGTTTTTATCTTGTGCTCAACTATGCTAGGATGAATGCCCGACATTTCTTCATAAGAAAAAGAGAACACATCTTGAAACTATTTAAGTAGAGAAGTATAATGCATGATTTCCTCTCGAGAGCAATCAACACCTATATTGATGTTTTCAATGATGATAGGATTAATGGATATATGGATTGCGATGGTTTTCAAAATATTTTCCAAATTTCCTTCTGAACTCACATTGTGTGTTTGGATGGGGCATTGGTATTTTTCCATGTCATCATCGAGGTAAAAATTTTCTGGTTTGACCTCTAATGAATCTATCTTTGGAAGAAATGATGATCTATGATAGATATATTCCCAGGGTCATTCAAAGATATTCATGACTTCAAGGATGGCTTCATACCATGAAAAATTCTTATCCATGATGTCATGAATACTAGGAGTGTTGATCGCCCATATTGGTGAATTTTGATGATCATATTCCTTCATCTAGGAAGGATTTTGATCTGAATCCATCGAAGCCATTTGGATAGATTGATATGAAATCTCTACGACAGATAGGGGTGCACTACTCTCTGATTCATTATGTTTCATAGAAGTTAGTATATTTCCATCACTCTTTTCGACTAAGATGTCCTCCTTTGAGGATCCCTCTGATGAGGTGGAGCCAACTTCTGGTATGGACTTAGAAAAAAAATTTAATGGTGTAATAGTAAAAATTAGAGTAGTGTGATGGGTCAATACATGTGGTGGAATCGTGAAAGTTCCCATGAGGGATGAATCTTTGAACATTCCTACCCCAATATCTTGAATCTTTGCTTTTGAATCCCCTACAAAAGGTACATTTGAGTGGAGACCAGTTTCAGGTGTGTAGTAGTCTAGTTGATCGATCGTGAAAATATTCCCTTGGTGGGGGAACCGAATAAATCAGAATACTAAAGACACTACATTTGTCAACTTATTTATCCAACTATGTCCCAATCGGAAATTGTAATCTATGGGTGTTTCCACTACCTCAACATCTACTTGAACCGTCTTACCTCCCAGTTCAACTGGGAAAGCAATGATAAGTCCATCAGAAGGGAACGAATGACCATCAAATGTTTTGAGTATTGTATGGGATGGTACTAGGGTGGGTAATCCCGAAGCTTCCCAACATGCTAGTGACATGACACAAGTTGAGGCTCCTTCATCCACTACAGTTCAAAAAATTTTCTTACCATGTGAAGTCACTTTAATATGAAATGCGATTTGTGACGAAAGCCTACATGTGGACTGTTCTAAATCAAAATTTATTAAATTGTTGTCAGATTGATCAGTGGCACCAATAGAAGACAATAGTTCCTTTCATTGAGTAGGACAACTTTGCAAAACTTCCAAGATGGACATTGCACAAGGATCTTGAGCTAAGTCTTCAACCACATTGTAGTTTTGAGCTACTCACGCATTAGGATTGTGTGTTGTTCTATGGAAAACCCCTTTTGGAGGTCGAGGTAATATGTATATGGTTGGTTTCTCAATTGTTAGAGAACCAATAGGATGAGATCCAGTTGTTTTTGCATCATTCAAACATGTTTCATAAGAACGATCCCTTGTTTGAATGTTTATTTCATGTTCACTGATTGTGAATATGTTAGCGCTGGGGGGATTTCCCCTTCTGGGGGGTTTTCTTGATTCCCTCGTGGGGGAGGTACTGCTGCCGTAGAAACCATATGTTGTTTCGAGGGGAAAGGTTGAGTTAGGATGACAGTTTTTTGTTTCCCTCGACATTATGCCAACATTCAATGAATATCATCCATGTGAGGACAAAGATGAGTAGGTTGATCCCCTTGGGAAATCTTTCAAGGGTATTTTTTTTCCGGTTCTCCTGATTGCTTCCAGTAGGATTATTTATCTTAGGTGCTTCTCCCATCCCAAAATTGGCATTGGCCTTCTTTTGTTTCTTCTTTTTTCGTTTTGTGTCCACAGTTTGAACCATAAGTACTTTAGAAGTTTGGGTGGGAATTGTGGATTATTGTTTTTTCTTGCCAGTTATGGGTTGTGAAGTTTGAACATAAATTTGTCCCAATTGTTGGGTAAGTTGTTCAAGTTCATTGAAGGATCCAATCACACCATCAGTATGAGGTCCTTTTGGTGGCCTAGCTGGCTCGGACACAGGTCTTACAACATGAGGTATTAAATCATAAAGTGTTCATGATTGAGAATATATCAAATCTATTTGTTGAGCAATATGAATGAGTTGTTATTCATTCATGGCTCCTGAAATGGATACATGTTTGGAAAGTGTAGGTAATAGTTATTTTATGAACCAATTCGCTAAGAATTGATATGGGATTTCATCTTTTATAAGCCTTCGACGTCTCCTCCATTCGTGGATATGATCCGATATGTGAGTAGAAGTGGAGTGCCTAAATGAAGCCAAAAGTTATGTTCCCATCTCATAGTGGATAGGTAATTGAAAATGTGTCAGAAATACTACAGCTAAAGATGAAAATTTTGTGAATGTATTGCAGGAAAACTCAATGTACCATTTCACAGTGGTTCCCATTAGGGTTCGCTCAAACAACCTTAACCTAATACTATCATCAACTAGGAAATTGGATGAACACCACAAATTGAATGTCATCACATGATTTGATGGATCTTCCCCTGGATTTCTGTCAAACTTGGGTATGTCTTAGGGTAGTTTAGTGGGTATGGTTGGACATCCATTCAAATGTAGAACAAGATCATTAGTAAGCCAGGATAAATCTAGTAGATTCAATGTGGATAGAAATGGTGATTTGACTGGTGTCGTGATCGATACATGGGTGAAGATTGATGGATCCATTGTTGTTGTCCTTGGGATTGAAAATCATTCCAAGAAGTATATCCTCCTTGCGGAGGTTGCATCCAAAAAGATTGGTTACTTCTTGAATGTTGTCCATTCCATTGTGGAACAACATGCATGTATGTATTTCCCCCTTGCAGAGGTATGTTCCAATAATATGGGTTACTTCGTGGAAAATTACCATTCCATTGCAGGATAGGATTAATAGGTGGATTTCCCCCTTGCAGAGGTGGGCCCCAATAAGATTGGTTACTTGGTTCCATGGTCCATTGGCTCCTCCAAGAATATTAAGATTCCATGCTGAAGGGTTTCCCCCACAAGTAGAACTTGGAAAAATGTTAGTTATAACAAAATTATTTTGGTTTACTCCTTGATTGTTTTGACCTTGATTAGCCAAGCCATATCGAAAACCCATATTTGGAAAGGCACAACCCCCAGTAGGAATCCCTGCAGATGAAGTGGATGTACTTCTGGTATTAGAACCCGAAACTTTACCAACTAGAACTGAAGTGCAAGTTGAACTTGTGCTAATAACATGTATACTAACTTTTTGAATTGATGTATAGGCCAAATTGGAAATATTGCTATCTCCAGCAACTGTTTTAGGTTGCGATGATGTACTCCCTTATGATCCTGATGAATCCATAGGGTTAATTGTTGAATTTTTCATATCAGTCCAATAACTGAAAAGAGGATTGATGCAATCCAATGACTCACTGATGTGAAGTACCACAGGGTCTGAAGGATTTGTCAAAGGAGGGTTTATGCGAGTAGCCGTGTTGTTCTCTAGTGTTTCAATTTCAAATGGAGCAATATTATCAACACTGTTTATGTTTTATTTGTTAGGTGAAGTGTCAATATTTGTTTGATGTTGTTCTTCTTTATTATTGTTAATTGAATCTAGAAGTTGTTCAATTTCCAAGTCACAAGGTTGGGTTTTTTGTATCCGTCTCTGTGATCTAGTGGGGCCTTTAATTTTTGGTGACTCATCTTGTTGCAATCGTGACTGGCAGATCGGGAGAGTATCCACTTTGAATAATTTGATAAAAGGATTTGTTTTAAAGTGGTATTCTTAATCACAAATAGAATAAAAAAATCCTAAGGCACTCTAGACTCAAAACGCAAAAAGTGCCCACATTGTAAAAAAGTCCTATGAATCCAAGCAATCAATCTACTTTCCCAAAGAAATGAAGCTCGGTGAAAATTTGGATTAGAGGGCCTTCTGAAAATAGTAGCTGCTAACGGATATCAAGCCTCCAACAATCACTAGTAGTGAAGGTATGAGAAACAATTACAATAAACTTTAATCACCATGGATGCAAGTATTGGTTCTTAACCAATCACCCTACGAAAGAGTAAAAGCTTCAAATTATGCCTCAAGTACTGCAAGTGTACCCCACTTACAGTAGCCTATGTTATATCCTAGGAATAACAACTAAGGTTACCACTTCACAATTGACGGTCGGGCGGAACGGTTCTAAGTCTAGGACAACTCTCATAACCAAGTATTCTAGAAAAGTGATGTCACCACGAGGACTTGTCACTTACATAGAATTCTGTGATGAGCTCATATCCCACTGAACAAGCAAGAGGGGGGGTACCACCATTACTTATCCAGATTGACCTCGTGCTTGATGCATGTGTTAGATGTGCTTTCTCGAAAAGCGTTTTTTTTCTACTAATGGATTTAAAATCTCAATAATCAATGCTAGTTTCAAATGTTTTGTAGCCTAGGATGGTTAAATCTCCAAATCTAATCCAAGGCACTAGCCTAACCTTGTTGTTGATATGAAAATAAAATCTTGGCTAGTTTTAGATTAAGCGCCATTTTAAGCGTACTTTTCTTAATTTCAGGAGTGGAAGTGAAACTGGTGGTGTGTTAACTGGTGGTGGTGTGATCACTACTCTACCTTTCAATTCGATGAATGTTTTAAACTAATGAAATGTTAGAGGTTCATGTGGGTCTTTCAAACATGCAAAGTTGCAACATAGAATTAAAAGAAAAAAAATTTACAACATGCATTAAACTCTTTTCAAATGTTTGAATGTGTTTCCAAATCTAGTGGAGTTTTGGTGATGCAAAATTTTTTGGTAGGTTTTTTATATTTAGGAACAGTTCTTATGAAATATGGTTAATTATTGATTTCAAAAAAAATGTAAAGCAAAAAAAAATATATCTCACTTGAAATTAATCTAATTCTATTACACATGAGATCTACTTTCTCGTTCACAAGATCACACAACATCACAAGTCAAGAGGATACGGTAGCTCGAGAACTGTATGAGAAAATTCAAATCTAGTCTGTTACAAGTGAGATCCACTTTCTCATTCACAAGATCTCCCGAAATCCCAAGTGAAGAGGATACAGTGGCTTGAAAATAAATTGCTTGAAAAATCAAATCCTAAACTATTACAAATGAGATCCACTTTCTCGTTCATAAGATCGCTCGAAAGCCCAAGTGAATATGATATGGTGGCTCGGTCACAACTTATCTCAAGAAAATCAAGGACTAAAGCTACAACTTTCTCTAATTGTGCATGAGAAAAATGAAATATTGTAGATCCAAAACAAAATTTGACTAATTAAAGTTGTTTTTGGTTTTGGAGGGAAATTGTTGTCAAATTATCTCAATGTGTAATGTTCAATTTTTTGTATTTTAATGCAAATATATTTGTGAAATGTTTTAAAATGATCTTTTCATGTGTCATGACTGTGATTTGGTTTCTTTTTTCAAATAATCAAGTGTATGGGATTCAAAAATTAAAGGGCCTAACGGTTCATTAAACAATTCTTTATGATTTTTCATTTTTCATCATTTGCAAACTATTAATTGAATCAAAATTATTTACGGTTCAATCCTAATCTCATCAAATCAGGGATCTAAAAGAAAAATATGACCTCAAACAATCATATCTACAACAAATTACAAGAAAATTTTGAAAAAATGCCAAATTAGGCCATCCTTAGGGGTTTTGGAGGTAAATTTCAAATTTAAAGATTTCAAACCAAATGAGATTATGAAATCATTTGTATGAAATGGAGTGCATGAATATTCCTTTTCAAGGTTTAAAAGTGGTAAACATGTAGAGAAAACAATCTTTAGTGACATATTTTGGTCTTGTGTAGAAACAATTGTCTTTATTTGTCAACCTATTGTACGGATTTTGAGAATGGTTGATTCTAATGTTTCATGCATGGTATTTGTATATGAGGGAATGTATAGGACAAAAGAACACATATTTTCAATAGGTAATAATGATCAATCAATATATAAACCAATATGCGATATTGTGGACAAAAGATGGTGTATGTTACATAGGCCATTGCATGCTCTAGGGATTTTCCTAGCAGCAAATTACTTTCATGTACCTAAGGATAGAGATAACATCGGTGGATTTTGTAGTTGTATGGAGAGGATGTATCCTTGTCCTAAGATACAATATTAAATACAAGTATATTCAACATCATATAGGAAAGGTATTACCCATGCTTTCACTACAAGTAGGGAAATACAAGATATGTATCATATAGAGGTCATCCTTTCTCATTGGTGTTTTCTCCATGGATATGAGACACCTCAATTGAAAACATTTGTAATGAGGTTATTGAGTCAAGTATGTAGGGTATCATATTTTTTTATGTTTTATGTACCTTTGCAAATGATTACATGTGAATTATTGTACCGATATAATATTATTTTTATGTTTAAAAAATAAATCATTGGTGCATTAGCATGTGAGAGGAGTTGGATAACACATTAGTTCATCCATAGAAAGAACATAGACAATTTAGGATCTAGAAAATTGGCATATTTGGCTTACATTCACTGTAATTTACACTTGTGGATGAAATATTTAGAGGGAAAGACATCCACTTCAAGGATAGTATGAGAGGTTCCCCCTATTTTTAGTGCATCTTGTCCAACTTCACAAGTATCATTTATGGGATCATCTTCTTCATCTAAACATTAAATTGATGGCGTTGATGTCTTGCTTATAGATATTTGAGAGGAGAGTGATAGTAGTGATAATTCCTCTATCAGGATTGAATACGCTAACATCAATTATGTTGATGGATATGATGTCACTAGCACACCATAAAGTAATTTTGGCTCTTCATTTATTATAATGATTATAAAATTTTAAATTTTGTTACTAATTTTGAAAAAATACATAACACTAGAGGGAAAAGGCCCTGTAGAAGAGGTCATAGCAGATGCTCCTCTACAAAGAGCCTAGATATTTGTTTATAGCGGAGGTCACTAGTGAAGGCGATTGGGTGGAGGTTTTAGTGGATGTTTTTTTTCGGTGCTTTTATACATACCAAATGCGTTCATGCACCTAAGACAAGTACACAGCGGTGTGAACAAATATCATGTGGCACCGCAGTCTAAGACACCATTAAGTAAAAAAAAAAATCCTGTATAATTTTACAACTAGTGCATTTAACTTATGCCGGCGCACCAGTTTACAACAAATTTGAAAGCAAAGAAGTAGGTTAAATGTAAACCTGAACGGAAATTTTTTTAAAATTTGTTATATTCCACAACGGTGCATTTACCTAACCTAAATGCACCGATACATTTTGATAGATATGAACTAGTATAGGGTAAAATAATAAAAAAAGTAGGATGAAAAAATGTTTCATTTATTTCTAATCATCAATGGTGTGCTTTTGTTTTTCCACCACACCAGTGCATAACATAAATTACCACAATGAACTAGGCTTAAAAAACGAGCAAAAAAATTGTTTTTTTTGTAATTTCATATTTGTTGCCTATGTGTTTATTTACAAGAAAATCATTAGAGTGTCTATAGTGGATGACACCAGATTAGTGTAATTTTTTATTTTTTATTTTTATTTCCTGTGCAATGGTTATCTATCACCACATTGGTGCTATTTATACCATTACCAGACTGCGTGCAACCCATAAAGTTGAATTTGGAACCAGATTTGTGGATTTGAAGGGAAAAGAGACGATTGTAGGTGAGGTTTGAGGTTTAGAGGGGTAGGAACCTTTACCCATTAAGGTACACTAATTTTACATGCTCGATAAGACATGAATTAATGCTACAAGTGGTCATGAGAGAAAATTTGAGGTCTAAAATGGGCCTCCTAAGGAAAATAATAAAATAATAGTTAAAATAATAAACTAATATTTATGAATTTTGGAGGAAAAGAGAAAAAACTACTTTTTTTCTTCATATTTTTAACATATATCCATGTCATTTTACTCAAATTTCGAGCAGGAGTACTTGTTGGATGTGGAATTATATTCTGTATCCAATGGGTACCCGCACTGCATGCTTTTGACAGACGCCACCCCCACAAAAAACAAGAAATACATAAAAAAAAATAGGTTACTTTGAAAGTAACACGTTTTTTTATGTATTTATCATTTTCATGGGGTGGGGTCCATCAAAAGCATGCAATGTGGGTACTCGTTGGATGCGTAATTTAATTCTGCATCCAACGAGTGCTCCTTCTCGAAGTTTGAGTAAAATGTCAGGGAGATACGCTGAAAATACAAATGAAAAAAAAGTAGTTTTTTAATGTCAAATATGCCAACTCAACCATTATGGTTTACTATTTTCTTGAAATTCTATTTGTTCTTAAATTCAATGGATTGTTTTCTTATTAGGTGACTCGTTTTCTTATAAGGCCCATTTTAGACCCCAAATTTGCTCTAATGTCTCCAACAGATGCAGTAGGCTGGACTCCTTCTATTCACACACTAGTAAAAACCTTACAAGATGGATCGCCTAAGAGATACGTGGATCAGTGATGGGGATGTGTCATCCTAGAAGGGTGTTGTTTGGGATAGGTATTATTGGAGCCAAGGATATTGCAGATGAGTGAGTTCTTTGTAGAGATATGTATGATCATTTGGATGATCATAGATATTAGAATGGGTTTTGGGTTGAGAGAGAGAAGCATGTAGGTGTGTCCTTCTCCCTAGTGGCCCCATAGCCCATCTTGGGGGTGACCTCTCAACAAAAAGAGTATATGTTGGACAAAATACCTATGATTGGGTGGAAAATTTCTCTTACAAATCCAA
Source organism: Larix kaempferi (assembly GCA_027924585.1). NCBI lineage: Eukaryota > Viridiplantae > Streptophyta > Pinopsida > Pinales > Pinaceae > Larix > Larix kaempferi. The sequence continues at coordinate 23,038 of BSBM01002676.1, forward strand.
TTACCTATATATTCTTTATTTAAATATAATTATTATCTTTGTATTTTATGTGCGATAATTTTATTACGATGCCTATGATAATTTATAAGAATGGTTGCAAAACAAATTAGCAAAAGTTCGTTGATCTAGGAGAAAGAATCATTCATTAGGTAAGTACAAATACATCTTGGATAGGGTTTTGTGCCCATCTTCCTCTCAATAAGTTTCCCTATGAATATATTTTCATGGAATACCAAACGTTTGATGGGAAGAGTAAAAACCACACTCTTCAATCCAAGATCAATCAAGAATCCTACAGTAATCATTTCACAATAAACCAAATGTTCATATTTCCACATCAATAACATTGCCCAATTTTGATGGAAGGGCTACAAATATATCACTCTATATGCTATTGGATAAGTTGGAGGTACAACTATCCTATAGAACCCCAACCTCATCCAACTCTCAAACTTTTCTCTACTTCAAGAACTCCTTATGCTCCATTCCAAATATGTAGATCAAAGGAAAATGGTCTCCTCACAAATGTCTATGGCCCATCAATCCTTGAATCCAAACCAAATTATCTGCATTCCCTTTGTGACTTATGCAATCACTCTCGGGACTCTTATTGGATCTTGGGGGGGTTTAACATGAGTATATCCATTCTTTAAAAAGGGGGGGTCTTTATATCTTGGATAGTTCAAGCAAATCCTTCCACACTCTTATAAGCAATCTTAATCTAGTGGACATTTAACCTAAACATGGTTTGCATACTTGGAATAACATGATACGAGGCTCATCATAGATTTCTATGTGTATGTATAGATTCCTACTCCCAGAACAAATGATGAGATAAGGTATAACCATGGATAGTCTTGTCCTTCTGGGATTCAACTTTGAACATTGACCCATTAGACTGGAAGTGGACATAGCTGATCATCGAAATAATAGGCCCTTCAAATTTGAAAAATTATTGTTGGAGCATCCCACATTCATAGAATCCCTCTTCCAATGCTGGAAAGAATCCCATCTTAACTATGGCTCTAATATGTACTAGCTATAGTGGTGCATAAAATATGTCAAAGGGAATTTAAAATCATGGAACAAATAAGTGTTTAGAAACATTATTGTAGCTTAGGGATATGTGGAAAAGAAACTGAATCAACTCCAACAAGTAGTGATTGAGGAAGTCTACTCGAAGGTGATTTTAAGGGAGAGTGGGGTGGGGATAGATACAAGATGATATCAATAAAAGGATGAATAAAAAATATCCCCTATGGAGGAAAAAATATAGAATCAAATGGATCATGAGAGTGGGAAAAAATACAATATTCTTCCATGCCTCGATGACCCAACATCGACATAAAAAAAAAAAAATCTCACCTTCTTAATGAGAAGGGAAAAACACTTATCATCCATAAGTATATTTAAGGGGAGTTAGTCCCCTTATATAAGGAACTCATCTCAAAAAATCCTACCAATAGGGAATATGCCATAAAAAATATTGTTTCCAACATCCCCTCCTTTGTCACCGTTGAACAAAAAGATAGTCTTCTTTGGGAAGTCTCTCTAGAAGAAGTGGAAGGTGTTGTTATGGAGATGTCAGGAAAATATCTAGGACCTATTGGTTTCATTGCATACTTCTATCATCACTGATGGAAAATCATCCAATATGATTTGTGGGAAGCGATGGCATATTTCATAGCTCGTTTAAATGTGCTACCTACTTTCATATCAACCTTTATGACATTTATCCCCAAAGAGGAGATTTCCTTGACCCCTGGTAGGTTTTGCTACATTTCCTTATGTAATGTTATCTTCAAAATCCTCACCAATCTCATTGCTAATTGGCTGAAACCAATTATCCCTCGTATAATCTCTAAGGATAAATTAGGATATGTCTAAGGGAACCGAATATTGGATGGCATAAGTTTGGCACACAAAACTATCCGTACCTCAAATATCTCAAAATTATCTGGAATTCTCATCAAATCGGATCTTTCCAACTATTTCGATAAAATATCTTGGCACTTCATCTATTGCTCACTTTGTGCATTTAGTTTTTCATCTCAATGGATTAGATAGATCATGACCCTAACCTCTTCGGCCTTCTTTTCCATTTTGGTCAATGGATCCTCTTCCTCCACATTCTCCCATTCGCATGGAATTTTCTAGGGAGACCCCATTTCCCCCTTTAAGTTTATCCTTATGGTCAAAGGTCTTGGTTGATCCCTCAAATATCCTATCGATCAGAAGCATCTTTCAGGTTTACACCTTGCCAATGATGACCACGTGGATTTCCATCTACAATTTGTGTACAATAGCATGCTTTTCGAAACCCCCACTCTTAAAGAGGTCATAATCCTTCGCTCAATTCTTTAGGTATTTTTAACAGCTTCAGGAATGTCTCTCAATTATGACCAATCTTAAATATTCCTTTTTAATATTTCCTTAGCAATTTCCCATCGCTTGTCTAATTAAAGTCAAAATTGTTTGAATTTAATTAGGCGAGCAACTAAAGTAGAAAGGTTGATATGGTTTTCAAACCACCCAACCATAGCAGATATTTTGTTTTTGGCTAGCTGATCTCCTTAACATATGGTTCACACCATATCTACAGGATTCCATGTAGTCTCTCGTATTGAGCTACATCTTCCAGACATTTGACACAAATATCTACCTAGATCTTTCTCTCAATTTCCCACAATACTCCTCCACAAATCTAGTCATTAATATTTTCAACAATTCACCTTCTTTATCGACCTACTCATTTTTTTTTACAAGACACTGATATCATGCTTGTTGAGAAAATCTAGTTCATTCCCATTCAATTGCTAACAAATCTATTGGCTAGGTTTTTTCCATAGCTCCATCTTAATTCTCCCCATGCAAATCAGTTCCCTCTATTTCTATCTTGCATGCTCTCATCTCATTTCTCATCCAATGTAGGATCTCAACATATCATTCCAGCATACTTTTAACTCAACTGTAGACAAGAGGTTGGATATAGATCTCTATTGGAAGTTCAACTCCTTTATACTATAAATTTTCAACTCATTTTTCCTATAAATTGTGTTTAAAGTATGAGTTGTCATTAATTCCATTAATACTAGCATAGCTAGGGGTTGTGATTGATATGTGGTGTTGAAATTCCCATGGTGGGAAGTAGAGCATAGTTATTGTCAAAGGCCAAGGAATCATACTTAATGTAAAGGGAATGGCCAAAAAATCATATTAAAAGGATCTTAACAAACATACCTCCTAATTAACAAGAAACACTCGAAAATATATCTTTTTTGTTTTAATCTCATCCTTCCATTTCCATATAGAACTTATAATTCCTTTATATTAAAATCGATCATGTTTGCCAATATCGAAATAAGCATTTAAATAAGGTTAGTTATGAATATTCCATTCAATTCCAAAATAAATAGAGACCAAATGGAATTCGACAATCAATGAGTGAGATATCCCCCCATGGCTTTCCTTGCTCACTGAATTTACAATCAAACCATCATAAGAATATAAAACATGCCAATAGTATGCTCCCCTTGAAAATATAATGCATATTCTAGCTGCTATTTTATATTGCTTGCCTATATTAGCACAAAATGAGATGGTTTGTGAACCAAGGAAATGTTATCACGAGATCATGGTATTTTTCAAGGCTTTATAGTTGCCAAGTAGTGGCAAGGTTGATATGGATTTTGGTAAACCTAGACCTAGTAAATATTTTATTTTAGGATAGTTGATCTCCTTAGCACAAGGATCGCACCACCTATATAGGGTTTCATGTATTCTCTAGTCCGTAGCTACATCTACAAGACATATGGCACACTTATATGCCCAAATATTTCTCTCCATGGTTGGAAATACTTCTCCACCAATATAGGTATTAAATTTTTCATTAACTCGCCTTATTTATCAACCTACTCTATGTTTTTTACAAGACATAGAGATTAATAATATTTAACAGATATGTTTCATTCCCATTCAACCACTAGCAGATTTGTTCTCAATATTTCCACCTTGTATGCTCTCATTTATCTTTCAACCAATGCATTCTCTTAGAGTTCCACTCTAGCATAATGATAATTCAACAACAGACGACTGGTCTAGTTCTTACTCTATTTGATCTTGGTTTTTTTTGTTAGAAGTTGTAATGATATTAGTTGGATATCTTTGTTAGAAGATCAATTTCCTTTATTCTATTAATTGTCAATTCCTTGTCATATAAATTGTTCTCTAACCTCTAAGTATAATCTCTGTCAACTTTATTGTACATTTTTAGCCACTCTTCAAGACTTTAAAATTTAAATGCATTGATATAAATTCACACAACCAATCAAAACACAAACAATCACAACTATTCAAGCTTCTCTAGTGGCCTTTACGCAACCCACGCATTCTCACCTTCCTTTTTCTTTTTCTCATTTGTATTACCATGTACTAACCATCCCTTTCTTTGTTAGTTGTATCATATTTTTCAAACTCTCCTCACTCACCAACTCGTCACATACTTGAAAACTCCATTAGCAACCCTAAAGGCTCGTTAATGCAAATGACATGTGATTGCAAGCTTCCAAAGCTACAAAGCTACTAATTCTATTTTCTGAGCTAACAAAAACAACACAATATTGATTCATGTGGGTTAGTTTTAATTGGATAAACAAGAAATTCAAAAATATTCATTCAATGAGAAGGAACAACAACAAAAATTAAATCAAATAACTTTATTTATTTATTGATCAAGAGATTACATCCATCGTTGGTGCTACAGCTAGACACCCTCTTATGGGCTCATGCTCTCTTCAGCAGCTCTATTGTACTGGATAAATCAAACACCTTCCTTTTTTGGTTTTTCCCTGCTATATCCACTAGTACAAAATGAGAAATTAATGACTAAAAAATTACTAAAATTTGACTATAAATTACTATTTTTTAGTCGGTGACTAATAGTATCCGATTTCCACTATCTTATCTCTAGTCGTATTTCACTAGTCGTTAATTGGTTGACTTATTAGTCATTGATTTAGTCATTTATAGTCACTGATTAAGTCATTGATTTAGTCATTGATACTCACTGATTTAGTCATTGATTGTCACAAGTAATGACCAAATATACGACTAAATAAACTACTAGATGATAACATATTAATGACTAAGCTAAATATGACTAAACGTTATTCATGCTATAGGATACTGTAAATTAGCTCCTAATAGTCGTATATATGCGAATTTAGTCATTTTCTTAGTCACTAATTTATGATACGGTACGGAGGAATCGAACCACCAATCTCCTGCCTATAATTAGGCAGGTGCTCTACCATTGAGCTAGCACCCTTTAAGAAGTTGTTATTGCTTGACAATGATGATACTCAAACAAATTTTGCATCATTCAAGCATACAAAATAATGATTACCAAGTTACTATAGATCCATAGTCAATGTTGGCATTATTAAGCTCTTGAAAATCATAATATCACATATATTGTTTATCAATTGATTATTGTTACACCTTTTGGTGAATGGTTTAGACATTTATAACATCGTACTATAATAAGTAATGGAACAAGTACAACCAAGTAAAAACTAAAAAATCAACAAAACTAATGGTGTTATATGAAGGCAATACATGACTAGCTTACAACCATAAATAACATGAGATAATGTGGTTGTTGTCACAATTGAACCCTCACCCCCATACATACATAATAAAAATGGCTAGATCATCCCTGCATATAAAAATATACATAATAATAAGGAAAAACAAGTGGTAGTTTCTTAACTCTTGAGAAAACTTACAAACAAATGGTGGTTTCTTAATCAATGTTGCTCTTTTTTATTCTCACCCATAGACGATGCCCATCAGAATTAAATCCATCACAACCATGAATTGCATATTCTACATTTTAGGCATCCTCAAACTACAAAAAAAGAAGATATTATAGAGAAGACACATCACAAGACAATATCAAAATCAATTATAATGAACAACATGATCTTTTAAAGATCTACAAAAAAGTTATAAATACTTCTGTCAGAATAGTGAAATAACATAGCTCAATGAAACAATAACCAAGGGGTCAAAGAGGTCCTTTCAGATCAATGCCAACAATAGGCCCATACTACTTCAAAAGACAAATAGCATCACAAAACTATTGTCAAAATATAAAGAAAAAGCATGAAAAAGTTGCAGTCTAATTTGGATACCAAGAGATCATTCTCTAATAGGCATAACACCAACCAAATAGCAACCAAAAGTACAAATATAGCTAGACTACAATTGATCTAAAGACAACATTGTAATCAACTCAATTGTATCATGTGTAAAAAGAAAAAGCATGAAAAAGTTGCGGTCTAATTTGGATACCAAGAGATCATTCTCTAATAGGAAGAACACAAACCAAATAGCAGCCAAAAGTACAAATATAGCTAGACTACAATTGATCTAAAGAAAACATTGTAATTAACTCAATTGTATCATGTGTAAACTGTCATTTTTTTGTTAATTTATGGATACACATATACAACCCAATCATGTTGTCTAAAAGCAAACTAAAATAATTCATTCTGCTTGAAAAGTTTAAAAACAATTGTGTCCTAAACCAGTAACATGAATACCACTTCTGGAAGGTGAGGTTGGTCCATACCTACCAGGGGAACCTATAGGAGATCCAGAAGAAACCTATATTTGAGAAGTTGCAGGAATAAACTGGGAAGGACTAGCTCCCAAGGACATAGTCCTCAACATGCCACTAGAGGGGCTTATACCAAGTGCATGCCGCAGAGGAGCTTGTGACAACCTCCACCTCGTGTCAGGACTTGCTCCAAGAGCACTACCACCAGGAGTACCATGATTCTATATATTTAGTCTAGTAGGTGTTATTGGGAAGTATCCCATATAGGCATTACTAGTGTCTCCATAGATTCCAAAACTAATTCCAAGACCAACACCATCCCCATAACTACCATGGCTTCCAAGGCTCCCATAACTACTAGCATAGGAATAAGGAGCCATTTGATATTGTGGGCTATTGTAGTGAATGCCTTTGTTCATGTTCACAACCTAATCATGTAGTTAAACAAAATGGAATTACTTGATATAAACAAGGATATGGACCAAATGCTATATATGATCATAGCACAATATATCTAATATCTATGTCCCATTTTTTTACTTTTAACTGCACAGTCTAAGGCAGAGATGGAATACAAGATGAGAAAAAATATTTAGAAAGTTATCTACAAACCTGGGGAGAGAGGCCAACACCAAACCAATGACCTGACCGTGGATTATGATCTACTGAAACTATCTGACTGACAGGCTACAAATAAAAAGAATTCAACAATTGATGAAAGGAATCAACAGCAACGCAGAGTATAAATAATTAAAGATTACATTCTTACTTTGCGAGGTGTTTCTGGGGAAGGAATGTAAGGACCGGTAAAGTCTTCTTCAGTCACAAAAGGATGTCATGCATCCTGCATAACTCAAATTTAAGCCTCTTACAGGGTAAATGCAGTAAACATGGGGTAAACGCAGTAAACAAGAAGAACCAATTAAACATTACTCAAAATGCTTTAACAACAAACACACAAGAACAAGACTCCATTGAAGCTTTGAATTTGAGTCACCTGTCTACGTGTCCATCACTTCTCTGGATCAAACTAAACAAGGCCCCTCAAGAAGTCAATGAATGCCAAGCGCAACTGATTCTCTGCAAAATGTTCAAGTGATCATCCCCATTAGAACTGATGCAGTTTTGATATACTGATATATAGAGGGACTAACTATATATATGGAAATTAACTCACTTTCAGACTTTATTATCAAAAGCTAGGCATAAGTTTCATGTAACATCCCAAAAATCACAAAAAAAAATAAAAAAAATGATATTGCCTATTTTATAAGATAAATGTTGTCTGCGGAATATTAATTAATGTCTAGTAGATGATAACTACTTCACAAAAATGTTGTCTTTAAATTTAAACCTGAAAATGTACTTTGTTGTAAGTAAGATGTGACAGAACAATGTTTGTTTCGTTATATGTAAGGATCTGGTAATAATACTTATGAATTTGTTTGCATATTTTTGAAGGGGGTCCTACCGGGTGCCCTTGGGTTTACTTAGCTTTGATAGCTAAAGCATTGGATTCTTTCTTCACAGATCTGCAGGTAAAGTAAAAGAGTAATACCAGTATTTCAAGACAAGTTATAAACTACAGCTAGTCATTTCTGTTTTAAGGTAAATGTATATGCTTCCGTGCAGAAAGACGTCAATGGCAAGTAGATTTGGTTTATCTTTATCAATCTGTATTATTCTTACCCTGACACTCGTGAGTGTAGCTAGACATATTTTTCCAATATATTTCTGCTGTAATCAAGTTTTCAGTCATTAATAAAATCGTCGTGTAAGATTCTACAATCTAGTTGTTTGCGACAAGCATGTGATAATGTTTAGCAAGATACAACTGTATGGTAAAGATAGCATTGCTGTAATAAAAGGGTGTGATAACAAAGGTCCTGGGCAGCTTACAATACAAATTTTACGTACTTAAATCATATATGCTCCAAATACTTTTCGATTATATAATAGTTTGATGTGAGAATAAAGACCCATTTGATTTGTTATAATGCTTATATGAAATATTTTGCAAGAAATATATTGCTTAGCTATTTCAACTAGAGACTTAGTGCTATATGCATCTATTCTTGAGAAACTTAACATTTACATTACCCTATATGCATATTTATGCAAATAATTAATCAACATAGGACTTTCATTATGTGTGCCCTAAGCAAAATGGGGACTTAGCACTAAAATGCGTAAGTTGTAACATTATTATGATATGGTATGAAACTCAATTCCTATTGTGGCTATATGAAATCCAACATAGGTTTGGGAAACTATAGAATATAGTGATTCCATATATAAGTGGTTAGGCGAAATGTAATTGAATCATAACATACATAAAACCTAGGGTTATAAATCATTACAACTGTAATGCAATACTTAATAGTGATAGCTGTGATCATCTAAGTAATAAATTTGATCTAAAGTGTAATAAATGTGGTTTGCAGGTAAAGCCTGGGAAGTGATACATAAAAGATTCAGTATTTATTGGAAACTTTGCGTGATGAGTGTGGTATGCCTTGTTGGCTCCAAGGTAGGTTTGGCTCCACATGAAGAAATGGTAAGAACTGTGGGAAAATGCCGAGTTGTTTGTTTCTCCATGGTGATATGGCAATCCATTTGGACTTGCTACTTATGACATCATTTAATGGTAGGTGACCGTAACTCTTGATGGGTACTGGCGCGTCTTGGCTGGCTATTTCTAATCCGTTGATCTTCGTTTGTATTGATCTTGGAAATCTCAAACCCTAGTTCATTCACTATGCCTTGATGCATGTTGGTTTCACATTCATTTGGCGTTTTGTTTTTAGGGAAGAGAGGCCGACAGGCCACTAGTTCACAGGGTTTGTTCTTAGTTCGAATATTTTGGTGTTCTCTGCAACTATGCTCCTTCAGTGTTTTTAATGGTGGAAGTCTTTTATGAAATTTGTATGGTTCAACTAAGAGAATAGATGACAAAGCCCTATGGCTACCCATGTATAACCAGTTAGGGTTTTTTGTTGGTATAAGCCTTTGAAATCTGAGTTGGAGTGACTGCATGTTGCTTTAGTCATAACAGTCGGATGTTGGAAGCATTGTTGAACCAAATCCATGTTCTTATGGAGGTATTACTTAATACTGTTATGTATATTATTGTTTATTGTTTCCAATTTGTTTTGTATAACCTTCGTCTTTTGAAGTGTCGTAACCACATTGTAGTTTTTGTGGCAGGAGCTGTCGTTGTCGTAGTGTTTACCAAGTTCAATCTTAAGGCAGCTGTGGATTCGTTCAACTGGTAAGCCCCGGTGGCAAACCCATGTGTAGGTTCTCCTGGAATAAATGGTCATCGATGTTGTTGAACCGTTTTGTGGTCAATGAAAAAGAGTCTTCAATATTATGTTTTCGGTTTGGGTTAAACTATAATGTTCTGCTACTGGCAAGGGTTTTTAACTCTGTCGAAACATCAATGAATAAAATGTTTAAGGGTTGATTTTGTTGTAATTGTCTTGTTGCGTCATCTGGCTCGACCCGTGAATAAATCTTATGATTTCGTTTTTATTGAAGGATGAAAAGATCTAGATAATAACAGCTCTTATGTGTTTGTCTTAGATGTGAAACAATGATTAATGTGCAAACTAGGTTTTGTACTGTTATTCTATCTCAAACAATGGTTATATATTTTACAACTACGGAAGCCTTTTAGTTCAAGGTTTTGGGGCTTTTACCCATGAACGAAATCTGTCATTCGTCAATTCAAGAAATGGAAATAGTTTGTATTGGACAATCTCTTTGAAAAATGGAAATGCTTATGCAACTAGGTTCTTAATCAAACCTGTACTATCGTGCTTCTTTCTGGATTGTAAGCTCATGAATTTTTAAAAGATAAATAAGGAAATCGTGTGTAATGTGTATAAGATGATAAACGTTGCCTACTGTTATCAAATCAATATTTAAGTGCGAAGGTATGTGATGGCTTCGGCCTACTTTTTCATCGTCGATTTGTATGAAACGTTTGTGCCTTTGATTTGAAAACTCGTCGATGAGTTAGGGTTTGACTAAGCTTAGATGTTGATGTGCTCGTTAATAGTATTCGGCATCCACTAGTATGGTGACTTTGTTTAACTCTGTCCCTACAGACATTGTAATGTCTTAAACTTTCAAGATGATATTTGAAATCTATCTATCCGACCTACAGTAATGATTTTGATGAAATTATACTTGGTTTGTTTATTATTAGCAAAAGAAAGTCTTTGGAATCGGTAGCAGAGTATGATCTAAAATCGATTTACAGGAATAATTTATAGTTTAATAAATGTACTATGCTGTGTATGAAAAAGAACAAGGATGAGATGTGTTTGTTATCCAAAATTAGAGTTTAGGGTTTTGTAAAATGACTATAACATTTGCATAACTAAGCATGAATTTCTATTGCAACTGCCTCAAACATTTATAGATTCGATAACTATATGAACAGTGTTCTTTGGTAAAAGGCATATGAAAAGAAAAATGCAAAGAGCATAATGATTTCTTTATCTAATATAAACTCTCTTTTTTTCTATGAAATAGATTTACTGTTTGATGAAAAGAATGGACATAAGAATAGTACTATGAGTAAGACACAGTGGATAATGCTGATTAATATTTAGCAGATAATTTAACAGAACATTTGAAATAGTACTTCCATCACTACGACAGTTTTCCTATCATATCTTATCTATCTTAATTTGTTTCTGTACTAGAGTATGATGTTGTTCCTTTTTGCATGGGGAAAAATACAGAAACCATTTTATTCAATCATTTCAAATTTATACAGAATTATTAATTCACACAGGAAACTGAAATAACTTATAAAATAAACAATGAAAGTTTAATAAACAGCAGAACTGTAAGCATACAAAATATAGATAACATAATTCAAAATAAAACAGATAAGACAATAGAACCTGTAACTGACGATAGGGCCGACAAACACCCAAGGAGGCCTGTTCCTCCCAACCTGTTTCAGAAGAAGCAACTCAACTGCTGACTTCTAATGAACCCCCGAGCCTGATTACTGATCTAGTAAGTGGGTGGAATCTGTGTAGAAGCAAGGCACTCAAAAATTCCTTCTCCACTCGGTATCAACCTCCTAAAACAAATGCCTTCTCCACTTAGCATCAAACTCCTAAACTCAATAAGAGTTTGGCAGAATCATAACATGATCAACAACAGCATATCCCCTCATCAAATCTCTTGGGTGCAAACACAACAAAACCCCAAGTTAAATTTACTTGTCAGGAAAAGTGATGAACCTCAGTTCATAATTTGATGGCTATTATATAGACTACCTAGGTCTTTTAGTGGTCAGTTTAGAATAAATGAGCCTCAAGCTCTAGTCCCATCTTTCAAGGCACTATGACCACATTTCAAGGGAGTTGTCCCATACCAACATCTAGTTAGTTGCATCATGATGCTACCATTTGTCCATTGCCTTCTACCCCAGATTCCATTCCACCTAGTGGATCAGTAACCACTCTTTCAACAGTCCTCTTAGGTGTTTGTCTCCTATTTTATTTATTAAATAATAATATATTGTGCAAATTACAGTCATCCTTAGACACCTATCCAATACAAACTTTACAATAAAAGTTATCATAATGTTTCTAAACATAAAATGTTTTCCAGCTTAAAGGGTATGTTACATTTCTACATTATAAAAAAACCAACTTCATATATTAATCTATATCTATGTTAAGTTTAATAAAATGTGTTTTAACCTTTATCAATCTCTTCCTCACTCATCTTTTTTCTGCACAAGTGCGGGTAGTTAATAATAATATCTTCAAGTGTATCATGACTGAAGTACAGCTTCCCTGATGCATGGTTCTTCATTTCTCTCTGTTTTATCACAAATGTGGACAGAAAGCATTATATAAATTTAAAAACTAACAAACAAGAAAATTACTTTAGAAAAATCATTTGCATAATATATTTCAAACTATTTTATAAGTAAAAGTAAGCAATGTGAGAAGCTCAAGCAAAATATACGGTGGCGATGTATGTAACTCACTACTTCATATTCTGATTCAGTAATAAAGCAATATGTTGATTGTTGTACCTCAGCAGTCCGATTTTCATCTAATCGTGAAGACCGCCTACATGCTTAAAATATTTACTTGTACTCTTTGCAGACCTTAATATATGATCTGGCGGATGATCTCTAAAAAATTGAATTCATAAATTAGGATTTAGTTCATAAATCTTCACAGAGAATGTTATGGCTAGAATGTAAACGCATAATCATGCAAATGTTTTATATTGCTGATTACCAACATAAAATATTTAAAAATTAGAGATCGAAGCATTAGAGAAAAGACCAATCATATTCTAAAGTCCTAGAAGAGAATGAGTGGAAAGGATTAGAGAAATAATGCATGCCTCCTGCCAGAGATGGGTACTAATAAACTGATATCCAATATAAATGCCCACAAAAATGGAGGATTAAGTTCAGGAACGATGGAGTGAAACTGTATATAAAACTAATATTTAAATTTTTAATGCATGACACATCAAAGGCGTTGTACCCTTTACATACAGTTGACATCACCCATGACTAGTTTTTAACTATTATTATTTCTGTTTATAAAGTGCCATACACAGAGATGGATTTAAGAAAAAGAGAGGATCTGCATTTGTATGTATATTATTATTTCATTTATTGATAGGGTATGTATACATCACTGAAGAGGATCTGCCTCTTCCTATCAAGAAATACCATACATTTGGGATTCAATTAGAATGAATCTTAAAAGTTGATTTTATTGATCATGGAATCTTCCACTCAAACTTGTGGAATTGTTGACAAAAGATGTTGTGATTAATTTTCTTGAGAAGGTGCCATCCTATCTTCGATAATTTGGATTGCCTGTTAGGATTTCTGGAGGCAAACAGTGCCTTTTATCTTCAACCCAGAGTGAAGCCAATCATACATTTGGGATTCGATTAGGATGAATTTTAAAAGCTGTTTTTATTGACCAAAGAATCTTCCACTCAAACTCATGGAATTGTTGAAGAAAGACACTGATTAATTTTTTTGAGAAGGTGCCATCCTATCTTCCATAATTTGGATTGCCTGTTTAGGAGTTCTAGAGGTAAATAGTACCTTTTATCTTCAAGCCAGAGTGAAGCCAATCTGAGCAAGTCTGAATTATTTGGTATTGAAACATCATAGCTTAATAATGATATTACTATTAAGATTGGCGACTTGATGGACAAAATTTTGCCGATCCTTCAATTTTTAAATTTTGTTTGGTGGATATCATCATGTGATCACCAATTTGGGGGGCAGTATCTTTATTCTGCATATTTCCTGCTAGTAAATACTCTTGTGCCCTTCTATACATTTGAAATCTCCTGGCATTGTTCTTCTTTTGGTGTAAGTAGTCTCTTATTAGCAATTTGTGTAGAATGCATTTCTATATTTAGGCTTTCTTTCCGTAGGTTATTTGGCTTTGGTTTAGTTTCTTCTTCATTGATTCATGTACTGTCAGTATCTTTGTTCTGCACATTTGGAGGGCAGTATCTTTATTCTCCATATTTCCTGCTAGTAAATACTCTTGTGCCCTTTTATACATTTGAAATCTCCTGGCATTGTTCTTCTTTTGGTGTAAGTAGTATGTTATTAGCAATTTGTGTAGAATGCATTTCTATATTTAGGCTTTCTTTCCGTAGGTTATTTGGCTTTGGTTTAGTTTCTTCTTCATTGATTCATGTACTGTTAGTTTTTCTAATATTATTTATTTCTAGGTTGTTTTTCTCCCACTCTCGTAGTACCCTGGGTTTAATCACTTCTCATATCTATTTTGTTACTTATTTTCTCTTCTGGTCCTATCTCTTTCCTTCCCATCACCAATATGTGCATGAAATTTTTGGTGGCAATGTGAAACTAAAGCAATGGCTAGGGTTCCAATGGGGAGAATGGTAACCTTGATTCCTATCTCAGACACTTTATTAAGCATGCCTGAACACCCAGTTTAGAAATTCCTCTGCATACACAGTAACGTCTACTAGAGGTTTTGTGTAACTTGGTATAGCATTTTGGAACAATTTACAACCTTATAAACTCATCTTTGTCAAAGGGAGCATGCTGGGTCACTGAACGCATGGTGTTGTTATGCCTTAGGGTTCAATTGACCCCAATTGACAAGTTCACCCTCCTGGGCTGGCACACCTCCACAAGGGGGGCATTTGATTAGCAGAAGGTCACATGGCCATTAAGTCAGGCTAGAAGGTCACACACCATTAACCGTCACACACTGTCCATCTTTTGATAGGTGTTCACTGTTGGATGCTTCACAATCAAGGTATAAAGGAAGCATACATTGCCTTCCTCATAAATCTGAGATGGACCAAATTTTGGGATTTTTCAATAGCAGCAGGATAGAGTCACAAGGTCACAATCTCAGGGACCTGAGGGCCATGATTTGGGTTGCATTGCGGATAGAATAGTGGGGATAGAACTTCCAATTTTTGGATCTTATGCTTCTGTTTTAAGCCTGAAATTTTTGTTTCTGAACTGTAATTTTGGTAGCTCATGTGGTTTCTTCTGAAGCTTGTAATTTATGTTTCTTAATCATGCTTCCTGTGGCTTGTGATACTCTGGTTATGATACCATGATGAAAATGCAGACCAGCGCTAGAAGGCAATTTTGCCTTTGAAGATGGCCACTTCTAATTTATCCCCTAATAAAATATGCTCAGAACTAATTGAAAGGAAGGGTGTCAAAACTAACCTGCATCTGTGTTCTTGCTAAATCAATAGGAGAACAAGTAATACATGCCAATGACCGTGCAATTGATCCTGCTACTAATTAAGCATATGGAGTAAATTGGGGTGCATTCTTACTTGAAAAGCTCTCAAGCCAATCTCAAAAAATGTCATAGCAAGGTAAATATATTCCTACCTGATTGACAAAAAACTGTATAATAATTTTTAAAAAAGACCAATAACATTTCTAAATAATGTATCTAGAAATACAAAAATAAATGTATAATCATTTCAAAAAATACCAATAATATTCCTAAAGAAATATATCTAGAGATGGAGTAGCAAATCAAAATTTGTTCAAGCAACTCTTTCAAAACTATCAAATAAGAAATGGCCATAAATAAGAAAATGCAGTGTAACACTAATCAAAAGAATAGCCAAACATCTCTATGTACTGTAAAATAGAATTGCGTATAACCAGAAATATGGAATCCATATGCAGGTCGGACCATTTGTAAAACTTCTTTCAAATAAATCTACTTCTTCATTTCATAGTCTCCCAAATCTCAAAACTGAATATTTTTTTGTCGATCAACACTGCTAGCAAAACCAATAGCCATCATCCAAAATATAGAAGCAACCCACTATTTCATGCCATACACCATCTAGGTTCCTCTGGCTGAGAATTATAACTAACAAATTCCATTTTATCAAAACATTATTCACACAGAAGTCCTAAAAATTCCACCATAATCTACAGTACTGAATGGTTTGCTATTCCACAAAAGTGAAAACCGAGTTAATATTTGAGACTCTGAGACTACTAAAGTATGTTTTCTAGAAGAATACTTATAGTAGGCACGGCCAATGTTAAACCTACATTGGTATCTCTCCATAGGCGAGAGAAGCCTTCCTATAAATGTCAATGGAACACAATTAGAATTCTATGTAGAAGCGCATACATTCTGAAGTCACAAAGCAGATGCAATATCAGTCTGCAACAACAAATGAAACATTTGAAATCGGTGATGAACTAAAACATACTTGTTGAATAATCAAGTGAAAGACATCTAGAGTTCCCTTATATTCAAAACAACTGGGAGGAAAAAGTGGAGTCATCCCAAAAGAACCTCCCTGAGGATAGATTGGAGGACACTCCACTCTAGCAAACACCTGTAGAAACAATTTGGTAAAAAAATGGATATTGAAAATTAAATCTCAATAATAACATGGAATTAAAAAAAATCGACCTTGGGAAGAATGCACCCTACATAGGTACACTTTGACTTCTATTTTCAACTCACTGCATTTCATTGGAGTTTACATAAACTCCAATTCAGCTTGACTTCAGTTATGTTGCTAATTTGCAAGTTCGGTTGCTTGTTTGAAAACCAAGGTGCATCTACACTTGGAGGCTAACACGGCTTGAGTAATTTCCATGCACCTATTTCCAGCTGAGGTGACATTCACACTATTTTCATCTTTTTTCAGGGATGTTTGTTCCTCAAGTATTCATCCCTTTGTAAGTAGTGACAAGTTTAGATATGGGTAAATACAACCCGAGTTTTTTCAACTTCTGTCTATTGATGTATTCCTGTGTTGTGAATTTTGAAATTTTCTATCCAGAGTGGTTCAATGATTTATGTCTATTATTGTTACAGTATTTGGAGGAATAGAGTACACCTGCATCTTTCCCCCAATCCTTTCTGCTTTGCTTTACTGTGCTTGCAGGTTCCTTTCTTTTGGTTCTTCTTCAAATCTGAAGGTTCATTCTTGGGTTGTTCTGCTGAGCTGGAAAACAGAATGCCCATTTCCATTTGAGTTGATCTAAGAAACAGAATCGTAGCAGATCGGAGGTGTCTTCATTAGTTTTGGTCTAAGAGCAACAAATGGTCCATAATAGTCCATTTGGATTACGAAAGGAGAATTATGAGGAATATGACTCAGTTGGAATGATAGGAATGAATTGCTAGGGAGATTGGAAGCAATTGAAGCCAGAGTCCAGCATGATGAGTCAGAATATGAACAAGAGAGCTTGATTGCCCTAGTTGGAATAGGAGGTCCCATGGAAAATATGATAGAAGCTATTTCAAAACAACGGTCTAAAGTGAAGGCAAGGTTTTGGACTTCAAAGGTGATCTGAATCCAGTCTTGCTAATGAATTGGCTGCAAGAACTAGAGATGTATTTTGATACAAAGAACATGGATGAAGGGGATTCAAAGAGAGTAAAGTTTTCAATTCTAAGGATGAAGTTGCATGTTTTCTTGTGGTAGATAATCTCCAAACTCCTCGGAGAAGACAAGGTAAAGATTATGGCCCAAGATGCTAAAAGAGCTTTGAGACAAATTTCTACCTACATATTATTTGTATGATACTATGATGTGTTCAAACAATTCCATAACTTAAGGTCGTCCAAGTACCATAAATGATATTGATAATTGATCATTTTCAAGACCATTTCAGCATGAGCAAGAAGCAAGTCATAGCATTTTTGTGAATCACATCTACATCTCCATATCAATAATGAATAAAGTGGTTTTCTTGAAGGCTATGCCAGGACTAAATAACATTGTGGGTGCAGTGAGCAACAAGGTAGCACATAAGGATGGATCAAACCTCAACCATAATGATAGATAAAAGATAAAACCTTTAGAGAAAACATGGATAGAACAGATCTTGACATAAGGATAGATCAGTTTTTGAGAGCATGTCTTGACATAAATATAGATTAGACCTTGACCAAGAATGGGATTTAGGGTTTTGGGAGTTTTTCCATTATATACCGATTTTTTGCAGGATTGGTAGGTCAAAAAAAACACTAGGAAGTTTTGGGATCCATTTCAAAATTTCAAGATACATTTCATTATCCACATGATCTGTTTCATGTGCTCAAAATCTGTTTCATTCTCCAGGGGATGCACTTCTAGGAAGGATCCTCGGTAGATCCACTGATTCTGCACACAGAGGTGGCAGATCCAGTAACACAGTCTAATGGACCTGAGCTAACACTTGTTTATGCTATCCTTCATGTTATCTCTTATGTCATTGTTAGCCGCACTATCATTAACAACATTTCAATCAATGTTAAAATCTTTGGACAAGTTAAAATCC